>CANTFG010000230.1:0-43185 GCA_947652605.1 Elmis aenea | reverse complement strand
CAGCGGATTAAGAAGAGGCAGAACTAAACGAAACAAATGCACAATCTCCGTCTCCTTTCTTTAAATATTATTTGTGTTTTACAATTCAGTCTACGCCAATGAAAGTTTGTAATCTAATTGAAGGCGGATTCGTGAAGATTGTTTGCAAGCAGTCGAAAATTTGATCCCTAATTATAGGTTCAATAAGGTTTAATTTGTGTTCTTAGGTAAAAGAAAAATTAATATCTGTATCAGTGTTTTCCTAAAAGTTTTTGCTTGTAAAACAATTATAATTTAAAATCTATTATAGCGTATATATAAGGTAATAAGCTTTTTAGCGAGAAACTGCAGCATTATGGTCATTATGCTCAAAGAAAAGCAATTAGGAAGATGTGGTATGCGATTATGATTTTAGGTGTTGTGCCATACAAATCATTTAAGGTTTATAATCCAAGATTGTGTATGTACGTGGGGTTGTTCCAACTGCTTAAGCCGATATGAGAAGTCTTATATGGGGATATACTAATAGCATATTTGTAACATATTCTGATTGGTGGTTTAGTTAGTTTCTATACAGTCGGTGGCTATACAAATTGTTCTGCAACTGTAAGTTGCTAGCAAAAATCGCACGTGTATAGTTTTTTGTTATTTGGCAAGTTTTACATTCAAAAAATTTATTTTTAAATCTGTGTATTTCCGACCCGGAAAAAAATACTATCAGGTAATGTACACCTTTCATAGTTTATTTTCAATTTTGTCAATTATAACGGAGAATTTTGTCAATTATAATGAAGCTGTAATGAAATAATTGTAGTAATATTTTGTTGTGTTGCAAATGTGCATCATTCTGTAAATTCGGTATATTTTTTTAAGTATACAGGGTGGTGCTTTTTTCGATGCTCACCATTGCTATCTTGGAAACGGTAAGAGATACAAGGTCGGTTTAAATTAGAGAAAAGTTGCACATTTTTATGGCGATTGAGAATCTGAAAAGAAATCCTAGATATTTTGATTCGTTTTTTGATTTATTACAAAAAAAACTGAAAAAATGTGATTTTAGAAAAAATATTATTATCTTTCCTACCACTGACCTCTATTTCATTTAAACTTGGTCATTTTATGGTTTTGACCGTCCTGGGTTTGATGACGTCCAACATAAATTTTTCTAAGCCTTCTAGATTTCAAGTTGCGATAGTCAATTTTTTTTATTTCTTATGGCCGCTATATTAGATTTTTGCACCATCATACAGACAAAAAAATTAGCTTTTCAAATTGGTAACCAAAATACCTTTTTTCTTTCAAAAAACTTGTTGAAATTTGAAAATGTGTATAAATAATCTACAAAATCGAGAATGCTCTGAAAAACAATTGAAACTATGATATAAATAAAAGACTGAACATTTTATTGGTCTAATGATAACAAATTGAAAATACATTTAAAACACCAGATATAAGTAATTATTTAAACTGTTCAAAGTGTCCGCCGTTATGTATTATACAGAGGTCAGTCCTTATTCATTTCGTCCACTGCCTTTAGGATAGTCTGTCGCGGAATTGAGTCAAATGCATTTTTTATTTTACGACGAAGATGTTTAATATTATCCGTGGGGGTTGCATAAACAACATCTTTTACATTGCCCCACAAAAAGTAATCCATGGGCGTTAAACATGGCGATCGTGGAGGCCAATAAACAGGACCAAACGTACCAAGCCATGAATTTTGAAAGCGTGCATTTAAATATTCTCTTACAATTCGGGCGTTGTGAGGACCAGCTCCATCTTGCTGAAACCATTGAAGATTTTGAATGGTTAATAATGGCAATCCATCTAACATATCTTCTAAATTTGTTTCCAACAATCTTAAATATCCAGGCCCATCCAAATGTCCATCGATGAAAAAGGGACCCAGAATCGTATTATCTAAAAGACCAGCCCATACGTTCAGCGAATATCGAACTTGCGGCCTAGTCTCTCTTATTAAATGGGGATTCACTGTAGCGTAATGATGAACATTTTTCCTGTTAAACATTCCCGAGTTTGTGAATAAGGACTCGTTTTTCTGGAAACATGTGGGTCTTGCTGCAGTTTTTACCGAAACCAATAACAAAAGTTCAATCTTCTGTTAGTATCACCATGATGAAGAGTTTGTACCCTTGAGAAGTTATAATCGTGGTAGTTATGTTTTTTTATTATTTTTCTGGAATATGCATCATTAATACCACACTCTTGAGCAATTTTCCGGCTGGAGTTTTCTGGATTAATTGCTATTTGAGCCAACACATTCACTTCATTAACATTAATCCTTTTCCTATACGGCCCTCGCGGTCTTTTAAACATGCTATAATTACCCAAACTTCTTGAAATCCTCGTAAACATTGTCCTGTGGGGTTGCTATCTCTCTGGTTATAAATTTGCGTAATTTTCAGACGCTAAAAGAGAGTTTTTATGGTTTCGAATGTAGACATCATACATTTCCTGCTTTTCTTCATTCGTAAACATCTTGATAATCAAAAAAGACGATAAAGAAACTCTACGTACGTCACTTGCACGCAATCTGTCACTATTATTGATATCATAGTTTCAATTGTTTTTCAGAGCATTCTCGATTTTCTAGATTATTTATACAAATTTTCAAATTTCAACAAGTTTTTTGAAAGAAAAAAGGTATTTTGGTTACCAATTTGAAAAGCTAATTTTTTTGTCTGTCTGATGGTGCAAAAATCCAATATGGCGGCCATGAGAAATAAAAAAGTTGACTATCGCAACTTGAAATCTAGAAGGCTTAGAAAATTTATGTTGATGTCATCAAACCCAGGACGGTCAAAACCATAAAGTGACCAAGTTTAAATGAAATAGAGTCAGTGGTAGGGAAGATAATAATATTTTTCTAAAATCACATTTTTCAGTTTTTTTGTAATAAAACAAAAACGAATCAAAATATCCAGGATTTCTTTTCAGATTCTTAATCGCCATAAAAATGTACAACTTTTCTCTAATTTAAACGACCTTGTATCTCTTACCGTTTCCAAGATAGCAATGGTGAGCATCGAAAAAAGCACCACCCTGTATATATATAAAATACAATGATGCATATGTGCAACAAATATACCTATTGCTCTGTAGATGAAATAGTTTGTTTTACCTTTATTTTATTAAACTTTGTTAAAAATAGTTCTATTGATATTCAAATTTTTAAAAATTTCGTCTTGGGAGAAAGAAAGATCCCTCACACAAAAAGAGATAGAAGAGGCTATTGCCAATTTATCTGAAAGTGAGGATAATTTTGATGAATATTCTGACGAAGATGATACTTTTATTATAAACTTTCCCCTTGATCCACTTGGCACATTGGCCAATTTGGCACAATAATCGTCTTCGGCGTAAACTACCAAAATGTAAAGGCTTTGCTGACTTTATTTGCGAAAAATGTAGTGCAGCCCTATGTTTCAATTGTGGAAAAAAATGTTTTAAAATGTTTCATCAATAAATTAAATGATAAACTTATATTGTTTCTCAATTTTCCCAATAAAAAAAGACATGATTAGGTATAAGTATATATGCATCATTTCATATTTTAAGTTGCATATATGCATCATTTTGAATTTTGAGTTCCATAGTTTATAATGTCCAAAACACAAAATGATGCATATGTGCATCGCTACAATAATTAACATTAATAACAAATTAGCAACAATTAATTTTTTTCATTATTTTTTTCAAATTCTACACATAAAATTTCATTCTATACAGGGTGTGTAAAAATTGGCGGAAGCGCTACACGTGGCGATGTTCTTGGTAAAATTCTAAGTCGAAAATCTTAATACGAAAATGTTGTACCATGCTTGCTGTGTCTGCAAGAGGTCCTCAAAGTTTTGACATTAATTTAGTCCTTTAATAAGCGTTATTATTTAATATTTTTTAATGAAAAAGCTGCAATTTGGAATAAAAATAAATTTCGAATAGTATTTTTTCCTAGATATTGTGTTCTTCCTTTTAAAAATGTGTTGAAAATATGTAAATCACTGATTCGAATGAAAATAATACATATGGCAACATTGTCATTAGCTGTCATCTCTGTTTTTCTCGTAATTATTTCTAGTTTGTGTTTTACGATACCCAAAAGTTTGTAGCTATGTTTACGAACTGAAGGCTTTTAGTTCGAACAAAAATTGTAAATACCTAAGTAAAAATTGCTGATAAAAAAATGTCCAAACGCAAATCAATGTATGCAACGTTGCCAATTTTTTCTTTCTTTAAATGGTTCCTGAGGCCATAGGAAGCATGGTATAACATTTTTGTACTTTCTTAAGATGCTTTTTAATGGAGAATTTAACTGTCATTTTAGATTTTTTTTTAACACCTACAATTTTTGAAATACTACTTCTAATTTCATTTTTTCTCATGGGCCGCAAAGTTGGCTATGGAATAGTTAAATGTGCTTTTTGTTCTCGTTTAAATAAGATATTACTTGTTATATCTACTTTTGTAAATAAGTTACAAAATGAAGAAAAATTGTATTTTACCCATCACTTATCAAGCTATCTATGAAAATAGAAACATCTAATCTAATTAAATGTCAAATGACAGTTACTATTTGTCTGCGGTATCATTTATAAGAATGTTATGGTATTGTTGTGTAATTCGATAGAATTTTTAGCAAATATGTTCATATAATTATGGGCACATTTACATCTAATTACAAATTTTAAATGTTGAAATGCTACATTATTTGCAGTAGAAACTTTGTAAAATAGATAATTCTAATTAACTACTGATTTATTTTGGAGTTTTGATTGGTTTCTTGAAAAAAACATATTCTCTTAAATTTATTTCCAAATTTCTGTAATTACGCACCCTTCGTTGCCTTCTCTCGAGATGTAGCTTTAAGTATATTCGCTCAGCTTCTACAGTTTTTATGGTAAAGATGTAAAGAATGTCGCATCACAACGTGTAAAATTTTTCACTATTTTTAAATGTAGTCATCATTATAACAATTACTACAAAAACCATCGACTTACGCAACAATAATATTAAATTCTAATAAATGATACCGCAGACAAATAGTAACTGTCTGTCATTTGACATTTAATTAGTTGTTTTTTGTTTTCATATTCATAAATAGCTTGATAAGTGATGGGTAAAATACAATTTTTCTTCATTTTGTAACTTTAACTATTCCATAGCCAACTTTGCCGCCCATAAGAAAAAATGAAATTAGGGGCAATATCTCGAAAATGGTAGGTGCTAAAAAAAATCTAAAATAACAGTTACATTCTCCAATAAAAAGTACCTTAAGAAGTACAAATAAATTTATTTTTATGATTTAGACAAAAAAAGTTACGAGAGAAAAACGTCAGTGTGGTATTTAAATGGCATTTACAATAGTGTTTCGCAGTTTAGACAAGGTTGGAAACCACTGGCTTAGAGCATCTAAGGGTCTTAATCCGGCCCTGAACAATGGCCATACCTCATCTATCACCATTCCCTGATGAGTCCAAATAATAAAATAAAATTTTTCTGTAGGTACTGGTTACTTCTAGTAGACCCTGAACTTGGCACCAATTATTCGCGTAAATGGAAGGATTGCTTACTTTAGTTTATTAGTTAAAGTACTCGTATTATTAGGAACATCTTAAAATAAAAGTAGTATTTACTTAAAAAAACAACATAAGCGATTGACATTACTATTGACTAATGTACTAGAAAAACTTTTGGATCCATACTTAATATGATAGCATCACTTAAACTAATAATAAAAAATTAAACATACTCTCTTGCTCTTATACCTACGCCTTGCTGATATTTTACGGCTATAGTAGTTGTTGTTAGCTTTTCTTTGCGATGTTCGCCCCCTTGATTTATAGGAAGAAATTGAAAATAAAATAACCAAGGTTATGTCGTAGTATTATTTTCGTTTTCTATGATGTTTAGGTTGTCCTGTCATTTTTCGTGTTGTATTGCTAATGTTCTAGAACAGTAACAGACATACGGCGATAAAATGGTGGGGTATGCAGCGCCTTCGCTTCGGAAAGTACAAGCGAAATTTCCTTAAAAATTGGTTTCTTAATTCAAGTATTTAAAAAAAAAGATTGTGAATATATTTATTTCAAATTAACAACAATTATTAAAAACATGTTCCTTAACGGTAGTGCGAGACGATATTATAATTAGCCAATAGTTTACAAATACTGTTTCCGTAAACAGACGTCAATTTTAAAGCAGGTTTTAATTTTTTTTTATGCTTAATAGTATTAACTTTTGTAAAATTCGATCTTGTACTAAAATTTCCGTACCAATAATCTGTTTACATACAAATTTTTAAGTACTTTTGATAATTAGTATGGGAAAAAATTTCAATTACGAAAGCTTTTTAACGGGTGCCTTTAAGCACAAGAAAACTTTTAGAGCACACTGCAATTAAAAGATGGCTTAATATAATGTTTTAAATTTAAAAAATTCTTATTTATATCAAGCTTAATATTTGTTATTTGATTGCACACATTATTTGTTTTAATACATACAATATTCACCTTATTGCACATATCTAACAGAATAATTTCTTCTTAAATCCTACCCATAAATTAATAAAGTACATTTTTATTTTAAAAAACTTTTGTAATTATAAATACAAGTTATAATACAAATCACAATAATTTAAGGTTTAAGTAATTTAGGGCATAAACACATTAAAGATTATTTCTGTTTTATTATAAGAAACTACTCAGTAGTTTGGTACTTGGTGAATGTGAGGAATACCTAGAAAAAATACAAAACGTTAATAATCACCTTTACAATAAAAGTCATAGAATTGTTAGAAATTGTATTAAAAAATTATTTAAGCTGTAAGAATATCCCAGATAACATTTCCAGTGTGGGAATCAGGGCCGGCCTTAAGCACATTCCACTGATTCCCTCAATTTGAAAAAAATTCGTTTTAAACACTAACCCTTATAAATTAGGTAGGCCGGTCATTGTAGTTTATGTTGTTTCCATGACAACCAATCAACAAACTAAAAGTTTTGAAAGCCTGCTACTTGTCACAATAATAAACTCGTAAAAATGACTTTAATAACGAAGAAAAACGCGATATGCTGCGAGTTCCTATCCAATGAATAAAAAGTTGGCAGCATATCGCGTTTTTCTGCGTTACTAAAGTTCATTTTTACGAGTTTATTAATGTGACAAGTAATAGGCTTTCAAAACTTTTAGTTTGTTGATTGGTTGTCATAAAAACAACATAAACTACAATGACCGGCATACCTAATTTATAAAGGTTATTGTTTATTAAAACGCATTTTTTCAAAATTGACAATGGAAGAAGGAGTAGAATACCATGTGTGATACATCAAAGGATTCAGAAAAATAAATGCCATTTGATCATGTAAATAGCAAAATATGCCCCCATAAGAAAAAACAATCATAACAAGAACAAACAATCATAATACAAATACGAATCGACATAGGAAAAATTTGTGATTACCATCCGATTCGGCTTAAAAAGTAGCTTCGGCAATGTTTTTACCCATTTGAAATATTTTATACTCCAAAGGGGTTATAAACGATTTTCAAAAATCGTATTTTCCGGTTTTTCCCAATTTTCTCGAATACCATTTGAGATATTTCCAATTTCTCTTTGGATTATCAATGATCATCGAATTTACCAACTTTGCCAAATTTAAACCTATAGCTATTATAATAAGCGAGAACCCCATGCTTAAACTCGAATTTCAATCACCCTGTATTATGGTTAAAATAGTAAAGTTGCATATTGATTTTCAAAAAGTAAACACACTGTGCATTTAAAAATTATAGTAGGTTATATGGATAATGAATTTCAACAACTTTTTTTAAAAAACGTTTTTGTAACTCCCTTAATAACAGAGATAATAAATAATTTTTCTTATATTTAGCTTTATGTTTATCCCGGCGCATCCACCAGAATTTTTCTTGTAAAACGAAAAACCCGCACAGACGGCCTGTGCATACAGAAACTATGCAACAGTGAAAGGGTTTCAATTAAACCGGTTTTTGATAAGGTTAAAGTTATTATTACCTGTTCTAAAGTCGACTGTGCCAAAGAATAATCTTCAATGTTAAGAACTTGTTTATTTCTTTCCATGACACCAAACATTTTAGACCAAGAAACGGACCTATCTTTTATATAATAATTCAATAAATCTTCATGTTTTTCGCGCACAATGGCACTTGGGAAGTTCTGTTCAATAAATTTGTTTATTTGTTTAACATTGTTTTCAGAGGGTTTTAGTTTAATTGTCAAAGTGTATCCAAACGCAAACTTATTTTTTAAATGTTGTACAGACCCTAAACACAGAAATCTGCCATTTACCATGATTGCTAGCCGGGTGCAAAGGGCTTCACATTCTTCCATACTGTGTGTTGAGAGCACAATACTTTTACCATTAGCTATAGCTTCATTAAGAGCATTCCATACACGCCGCTTTGCAACAGGATCTATGCCTTAAGAAATTGTTTGATTTTAGTTTTATTCTGGAAATTATAAAACCGCGCCTAACATTTATTTAGCTGGTATCACTGGTATGTACTTGTACAGGTTTTTTAAAAAACATTTTTGTACTTAATTTAGCATTTTTAAACTAACTAATAGCTTCATAATATACTTGCAAACGAAAAACTAACCGTTCACCAATAAACGCGTCTTACGATAAACATGACACTAGTGTTTACTATGCTTTTGTGCTATGGACACTGTTTAAATAAATTTAATTGTTATTTTACATGTTTTTGTTGGGTAGGATAAAAAATATTGTGTACACCAGATATTCTTAAGAGTCGGTAAGTGTACCATACTATACATCCTGAAAATGCTGCAAAGGGAGATAGCGCACAATTATAATAAAAGAAAACATACTCCATCATGAAGAGATAGGATATAAAATAGAAGAATTCCAAGCTACAGCGGTAAGAATAAAAACTAAAAATTACCAAGTTACTGTAACTGCGATATACTGCCCACCAAAACACGCAATTAAGAAACAAAAATATTTAGATTTCATAAAAAAACAAGGTAACAGGTGTGGGACTTCAATTCGAAGCACACTCACTGGGGTTCTAAAACCTAACAACAACAAAAGTCAAAGAACTATTGCGAGCAATTAAAGAATATAACTGTGAACCCCTATCAACAGGTAAACCGACTTATTGGCCTACCGATCCAAACAAGATACCGGACCTAATCAATTTTTTCATTGTCAAAACTCAAAAATATATCTTCAAACTTCATGCAGAAGAAGGATGGGATATGGATTCGGATCATTTACCAATTCTATTAACCATTAGACAATGGCCACGAAGAAAGGCTCCATCAACATGTAAACGTCGAGGCGATCCAGCTCCTGGACACTACATGATTACTAAGAATACTCCAAAGGCTTAAACCTCTTGAGTTATTTTAAGCAAAAGTTTATAGCAGAGACTGTGCGGTAGTGTGCACGTTAATATTTAGTGTACTTATACAGTGTGTCCAAAAGGAATGGAATATGCTATATATCTCAATAAATATCCACTTTGTGGAAAAATGTTTTGAATAAAAGTTGTTTGGTACTTTGTTTTCCACCATAAGACAATTTTGTTTTTTCGAATAACAAAAGCGCAATGAAAAATATTGATTTTTTTTTAATGGCAAAGTACCCCTCTATTATACTCATTTGATAGAGAATTTTTTTCTCTTTTCAATGATGCAAAACTTTAGCACCCTTACTTTTTGAGAAAAACGCAAAATTTATTTTAATTGTTTAGTATTTATTTCTAACAAAAACATCATAAGAACTAAAATTTTTTGACGAAATCTACAATAAGTGTGTAAACTGTGAACCATTTACAGCTTGGCAATGATAAACTCGGTTTTCAAACCCGTTTATAACATTCCCAACCATTTCAGGTGTAATTAATTTCTCTAATACGTTCTCTTAAATTTTCGATATTGTCTGGCCTCTTAGCATAAACTTAATTTTTAAGGTGACCCCATCATTGAAAAGAGAAAAAAATTCTCTATGAAATGAGTATAATAGTACCTTGCCATTTAAAAAAATTCAATTGTTTTTCATTGCGCTTTTGTCATCAAAAAAAAAATTTTTAATTATGTCTTATGGTGGAAAACCAAGTTCCAAACAACTTTTTTTCAAAACATTTTTCCCTACAGCTTTACTGAGATATATAGCATATTATATTCCATTCCTTTTGGACACACTGTGTATTAGTAAACTAAGGACTAAAACCTTAGACTAAGTTTGAACTTTATTAATTTAGGCTAGAATTAAACTGCTTATTGGTCTCAAAGACCAGATTGCATTGTCATAAACTCTACTAGGGTTTATTATTTAAAAAAATCTAATTATGCAATAAAAACCGTATGATTCCATTTAAATTTTTAAAGTTACTTTCGGATTTGGCCACTTTCGGTTTAATCACGAAAACCGCTATAGCGTCAGTCAATTCTACATATGCACTTTTGTTATAAATTTTTTTACCCCATCTTTGTCAGACGTCTCAATTTCGAATAAAAGTGCTTGTACAGGTTATTTGAAACACCCTTGAAACACAAACTAGGGTACCTTTATAAACAGCGTAGGGACAGGCGCTGGAAAACTATCTATTGGCTGAGGTGTATATACGGTCGAGTTTCGCTTGCGACCTCCAGATTTTAAATAGTTTGTATGGAGAACATAGGAGAATGTACACATTTTAATTTTGGTGAAGAAGATTGGAACGCAACTTTTAACAATACATCCTTGGTTACGTATAGACGAAAATATTAAGCTTTTAAAATCTTTCAAAATTGAATTTACACATAGTTGGTGAAAATAAAAATTACGTTTCAGAACTTTGATTTTGTTAATCAGAATCGATTTCACCAATACAGGTTATGAATTGATTTAGAATCGATTTTTTGAATCTCTAGATCCAAGACTTTAAAAGGCATTAGTGATTGCTGTGTAAGTTATTACCATACGTAAATTTTATAAGTGAAGTTAAATACAATTATTTTTTAAATTTTTATGAAAATATGAATTGTAATTATTTGTCTACATTAATTTAATGGCAATGATTGGAATTAATTATGTATGTAATTTTGTCATAAAATATGAAACTAAATTGATGAACCTATACTTTTCAGTTGCTCGTTGGACATAAAAACAGGAATTAAGTAAACAATTGTGTATGAATTTACGTTGTGTCTAGCGTACCCCCACTTTATTTTGTATTATAACCTGCCCACGAGAAGGGTAGTAGCTAACCAAAACTGCTACAATGCACATCGACGTGTGATGCATGCCAATGTACAAGCAAGAATAAACGTTACATTTTAAATCAATCTTTCATTCAACATATAAAATACAGTCCACTTACAAAAACAATACATAAAATTTGGTCAGTTCGAGCCGGATTCTACATACAATTTGGTCCTTCGAGACGGATTCGTTGAAAATACAAGATATTCAGATCGGCAAGCGGCAAGCATCACAAAAGCAAGAAAGACGGCGACAGCTCAACCCCTCTACAACAAGGCAAAGAGAGACAGAGTAGCATCGGCGCAACATACGATCAGCAAGTCACCACGTGTTCCGTAACATTCCTAACCTGTTGGTGAGTCGTTCCAATTTTTTTCCTAATACTGCTACAATAAAACACGTAGTATTTTGAAAATTTGTTAACATTCATAACAAATCATTTGCAATAAAACAAGTTGCGTTATAGTTCGTTAGTTCATTCAATAGTATGTCATGCACATATTTACCATAAGATTTTGCAGTTTATTGTAATATTAACAATCAAATTAGTTAAAAGCAACGTGATACAGTCGTCGAAGGCGTTCTTCGCCTTATAAACATAAAAATTATGGCAAGCATGAAAGATTTAGTACGAAAACGAGGCAATATTAAACGGAAGGTAACTTCGTTTAAAACTTATTTAAGCAAATTTATTGACGCAGAGATACCAGCTGCCGATATATCCATAATAAAATTAAAATTGTCCAATTTCGTGGACACTTTTCAAGAATTTGAGGTTGTACAATCAGAAATCGAATTAAATATTGAAGAGTCAGAGTTGGAAGCACAATATGTTCAAAGATCAGAATTTGAAGAAGAATATTATTCAACATTAGCTCACGCTAATATGATTGTAAAACCTCAACAAGCTGACAATGATAATAAATCAATTTGCAATGGTTCAGTTAGTAGTCGATCCGTAAGATCGCAAGATTCGCAAATAGCATCGCAAGCAATGTCGGTCAAACTGCCGATAATACAGTTACCCAAATTTAGCGGTAAATATGAATATTGGTTGGAATTTCGCGATACCTTTTTATCGTTAATTCACTCAAATGATGCAATAACTACAATCCAAAAGTTTCATTATTTGAGGGCGTGTCTCGAAGGCGCTGCTTTAGATAGCATTCGGTCGATAGAATTTTCGGCGACAGGGTACGATACCGCATGGGAAAGGCTTTGTAAAAGGTATGATAATTCTAGAAGCTTAATTCGTAATCATATTAAGTCAATTTTAGCGTTGCCTACGTTATCAAAAGAAAATAGCAAAGACGTTAGAAATTTCGTTGATAATATTTCAATACATTTAGCGGCATTAAAATCACTAAATCAACCGGTTGATAATTGGAACACTGTCGTATTAGTCATCCTTAGTGAAAAACTCGATAAGATTACAGCTAAGGATTGGGAAGGCAAAATAGTAAATGAAATTGAAAATAATATAAACGTTTCATATTCTCCTACAGTAGAGGATTTTATTAAATTTTTGCATTCGAAGGCATCACTTTTGGAACAATTAGAAACAAAAAAGGAGATAAATGAATCAAAACCTCAAAGGGTACACGACAAAAGGTATTCCATGCTTTCGGTCAATTACGTTTGTTATAACTGTAAGGGAAATCACGCGTTATACACTTGCGAAAAGTTTCTTCAGTTGAATCCGCAATCTCGTCAAGAAAGGGTAAAAACTTTAGGCTTATGCTTAAATTGTCTGAAATCGAACCACAAAACAAGTGCCTGTCGAGGTAGCTGTTGTCGCAAATGTAACTCAAAGCACAACACTTTGCTTCACTTCAACCAGGCTCCCCAAAGTAAACCAGTCACAAAATCAGAAGAGCAGAATCCTGGGGGAGCAAGGCAAGAAGGTACCGACAACACAACAGTTACTAGTCATGCTTCAATTCGCACTAATTCACTAATTCTGTTATCAACCGCCTGTGTCAAGGTAAGGGCGGCAGACGGAAAATTGCATAATTGTCGAATTTTGCTTGATTCGGGATCTCAATCCAATTTCATTAGTGAATCATTCGCTCAGAAATTAAACTTGAAACGTAGTTGTACAAATATGTCGTTAGTTGGAATCAATTCTGTTACAACATCAATTAAACATAAATGTTCCATTAACATTTACTCTAATAATTCATCTTTTAAAAGTGAACTTGAATGTTTCATTCTGCCAACCATTACGAACAAATTACCTGCCATTTCATTTGAACCATCACTCATATCCATTCCTCAAGATGTGACATTAGCAGACCCATCGTTCTGCGAATCCCAAGATATTGATATCCTTATCGGTTCTTCAGTTTTTTGGACCTTGCTTACAGACGGTAATATTAGTTTAGGCAAGGGTAAACCCACACTCCAAAATTCGGTCCTTGGTTGGATTATATCAGGTCTAGTTCCATTGCAATGCAACATTGTACAGTGCCAATTTGCAGTCACAAATGATGTTGATTCTCAATTAAAATTGTTCTGGGAATTAGAAGAGCAATCATATAATGTTGAATCCAGTTCAGAAAATAAGCAGCTGGACACATTTTTCGAAACCACATTTTCACGAAATTCTGATGGCAGATTTATTGTTAGAATTCCTTTCAAAAATTCAATTGATAAATTAGGCAAGTCAAAATCGCACGCAGAAAATCGTCTTATATCACTTGAGAGGAGATTTCAGCGTGATCCCCAATTTTCCTCGATGTATAAGAATTTCATGGATGAATATCTGTCCTTGGGCCATATGTCACAAGTCCAAGAGAACAATGAACAAAATCATTTTTTCTTACCACACCACGGGGTACTTCGTCATGATAGTTGTTCAACTCGCTTGAGAGTGGTTTTTGACGGTTCAGTCAAATCCACCACTGGAATATCGCTAAATGACACCCAAATCGTCGGTCCGACAATACAGAGCGATCTTCTCGCCATTACGCTTAGGTTTCGTCAACATCAGTACATTATGTCTGGTGATATAAGGCAAATGTATAGGCAAGTGCTTGTACACCCAGAACATCGTCGTTATCAAAGAATTATTTGGAGAGACGACCCTTCAAAGGAAATGCAAACGTTCGAATTACACACGGTAACATATGGGACTGCTTCGGCTCCTTATCTGGCAATTCGTTGTTTAACACAATTAGCAAAAGAATTTTCTTTAGAATACCCTGACGCATGTCAGATCATAAGTCGCGATTTTTATGTTGATGATATGTTGACCGGCAATAATGATCCTGAACATCTACTTAAAACTTGCACGGAAGTAGTTTCTATTTTGAAAACAGGGGGGTTCGAACTTCGAAAGTTGATATCAAATAATCCATCAATATCTACTCTTCTGGCCGAGTCAACTGGTAATTTAGATGTTTTAATGATTGGATCTCATGACAAAACAAAAACATTAGGGGTATCTTGGTTGGTAAAAAATGACACATTAATATATCAAACAATTACAATTTCAGACAATGTGGTAACAAAACGGTCCATATTGGCCACAATAGCGAAAATATTTGACCCTTTGGGCTTGTTGAGTCCTATAATCATTATGACAAAGGTGTTAATGCAAAAGATCTGGTCAATTGGTTTAGATTGGGACGATCAATTACCTGATATTCTATTGCAACAATGGAAACAGATAAGTTCTCAAATCCCACATATATCAAATTTAACTTTTCCTCGATGTGTCTTCATTAAGGATGCTTGCTCGGTAGAAATGCATGGATTTTGCGATGCATCTAAGACCGCTTATGGTGCATGTATTTTTATTCGCAGCATTGATCAAAGGGGCAAAATTGCCGTGCATCTTCTCTGTGCAAAATCGCGCGTCGCTCCAATTAAACCTGTTACAATTCCTCGATTGGAGTTATGTGGAGCATTAATTCTCGCTCAATTAATGTGTAAGGTTCGAAATTCGTTGATAGGTGAATTTAAATCGTTCTATTGGACAGATTCTCAAGTCGTTCTTCATTGGCTTAAGTCCAACTCAAACCTGTTAAACACATTCGTAAAAAACAGAGTTTTAAAAATACAATCGTTATCAAACATTGACCATTGGTTCTACGTGAACACAAAAAATAATCCTGCTGACATTATATCGCGGGGCGCCACACCTTTTCAATTAAATCAATCAATGTGGTTACATGGCCCTAAATTCCTACATGAATACAACGATTCATGGTCAGGAAATATTCCCGAATCACCAATAGACGAAATTCCAGAAATGAGAAAAAACATTTCATCGTTAGTTTCAATCACGTCCAGTTTATCTTTTCCATTTGAGAGATTTTCAAGGTTGAACAAGTTGGTTCGTGTCGTGGCATATATATTTCGATTTAAGGAACGTTGTTTGTCAAAGAACTGCCTAAGTACAGGACCAATAACGACCATGGAATATTCTGCTGCTTTACGATCTTTAGTTAAAATAGTTCAAATAAACCATTTTCAATCTGAAATTAAGTGTATTAGGGAAAATCGCAATATTCATTCTACCAGTAAAATACTGGGACTCACACCATTTTTAGATAATAATGATATTGTAAGAGTGGGTGGACGATTAAAGATGTCTAATTACAATTTTGATAAAAAACACCCCATTCTGATTCCAAGTAAACACAAATTTGCCGAATTAATAATGCACAATGAACATTTACGTTTATTACACGCGGGTCCTCAACAGATGTTATCTTCGAGTAGGGAGAAATTTTGGATAGTATCGGGTAAGGCATTAGCAAAGAAAATTGTAAAACAATGCATTACATGTTTTAAATTTCGTGCAAATTCTCACACACCATTAATGGGAAATTTGCCCAAATCTAGAATCACAGAATCTTACCCATTTCAAACAACAGGGATCGATTACGCTGGACCATTTCAAATAAATGATAAACGGGGTCGCGGCGCCAAACGTATTAAGTGTTACATTTGTCTCTTTGTCTGTTTTTCTACAAAATCTATCCATCTTGAACTAGTCACAGACTTGACTACGCAAAATTTCATTTCAGCCTTACGTCGATTTGTATCACGTCGTGGTTTGCCTAATCAAATTTATTCTGACAATGGGCGAAACTTTGTAGGTGCTCAAACAGAACTGCAGGACCTTGGTAAATTCCTGCATGAAAATTCAAATAAAATTTGTATTGAAAGTGCCTCAATGAATATACAGTGGAACTTTATTCCACCATACAGTCCGCACTTTGGCGGAATATGGGAGGCAGGTGTTAAGAGGGTAAAATTTCACTTGTATCGGATTTTAACAAAAACATCACTTGTTTATGAAGAATTTCAAACTGTTCTTATACAAGTTGAAGCAGTATTAAATTCACGACCCCTTTGTCCTCTTTCATCCGATCCTAATGACAACCATGTTCTGACACCGTCCCATTTCCTAATTGGTCGCAGCGCAACAAAGATACCTGATCCAGATGTCACCGAGTTGCCAACTACCAAGTTGTCCAGATATCAATATATCCAAAGTTTGCAACAGCACTTCTGGAAGCAATGGCGAAGGGATTATCTCCATCACCTGCAGGTCCGC
The DNA here is from genome assembly GCA_947652605.1 of Elmis aenea. Classification (NCBI taxonomy): domain Eukaryota; kingdom Metazoa; phylum Arthropoda; class Insecta; order Coleoptera; family Elmidae; genus Elmis; species Elmis aenea. The sequence continues at coordinate 26,367 of CANTFG010000230.1, read as the reverse complement.
AGCAAATGGAGAATCAATCCAGGACTAATCAAAATTGGAACAATGGTTCTAATAAAGGAATCGAATCTACCACCTATGAACTGGAGCATTGGTAGAATCGACAGCATCTATCCAGGGAAGGATGGAGTACCTAGAGTAGTATCCATTCGAACCTCAACTGGAATAATAAAACGGGCCGTAGCACTTGTGTGTCCGTTACCTAGTGATGACTGCGTGCAAGATTGTTAAGTGAAGTTTAATTTTACTTTGTGTTATGTTCGAAGAAACCATTGAACAATTTATTTATGCAGTTATCTGTTATTTCATGTTGTTTGTTACATTATGTTCAGATATTAGAAATCATTTAAGTTCTGAAAGTTTCTTGAAAGTTTCACTTCCAACTGGGGGAGTTATGTATGAATTTACGTTGTGTCTAGCGTACCCCCACTTTATTTTGTATTATAACCTGCCCACGAGAAGGGTAGTAGCTAACCAAAACTGCTACAATGCACATCGACGTGTGATGCATGCCAATGTACAAGCAAGAATAAACGTTACATTTTAAATCAATCTTTCATTCAACATATAAAATACAGTCCACTTACAAAAACAATACATAAAATTTGGTCAGTTCGAGCCGGATTCTACATACAAATTGTTTGCAACTTAATTAATTATCATAATTAATTAAAGATGCTTAATACTCGTATCAACACATTTATCTATCTTGAAAACAAAGGTTTGTGTGGCATAGAATTAGCTAAATTTTGGAATTTCAATATAAATTTAAGGACCAAAGCCGTTATCAAATAATTTTGTTAAGTTAGATATTAGGATTCTTGATTTGATAATTATCATTGAATTAAAAATATTTTTGTAAACGTAAAAATAAAAAATATGTTTATTATAAAGTTTAATTTTGTATTCCTTAAAAGCAGGACTCGAAACCGAAAAAAAAATTGGTTGACGGTTAACCGAAAATCGATTTATTTTTAAAACGGTTTTGCCTAAAACCCAGTTTTTTCTTTACTGTAAAAAACTGATTTAACTTTTAAACCGGTTTTTAACATTATTTAGAATGGGAATGCAAATTATGAAAAGATATTTATCCATTTATAATTTTATACTATATGTACAATCAAGCGTTTACTAATGACTTCTAGTAATTTCTAGTAAACTAATCGCATTTAATACAGATTATGTATTTTTTTAAGTAATTTTTATTTAAAAAATGTTTAAAAAACAGGTTTTTAACTATTTTGGTTAAAGTTACCGTTTTTTTGCCAATTAAAATAACGGTTTTGGTTAAAAATCACCTATACGAAAAAAAATGGGTAATGGGTTTCTTACCCTGCTAAAAGTAAATACAACAATATATTGTTGCAACTATCGTACACACAAAAAAACGTTGTTAGTACATGTGTTTTAAATTATTTTATGTACACTCCGTGTATCATGGGTTGCATACTTACAGTGGAATTACGCGCTCCGTTAATGTTTTTTAAACGTTAATAGCTAATAACAATTATTAACCCTTCATTTTACTAACATCTATTTGCGCATGCTAATTTTTAACTTCAAATTTCGTTTGAAAATTGAATTATTAAGAGAAATCCTATATAATCCCATTGCCGCTACGAGAAAATTGGAGAGTTTATGAAGCTTGGCCATACCCTGTTATACAGGGTGGTGCTTTTTTCGATGCTCACCATTGCTATCTTGGAAACAGTAAGAGATACAAGGTCGGTTGAATTAGAGAAAAGTTGCACATTTTTATGGCGATTAATAATCTCAAAAGAAATCCTAAATATTTTGATTCGTTTTTTTTTTTTTTTTTTTTAATTGAGTGTTTAAGGACGCTTCGACAGCTATGGCCATTAGCGTCCGGGAGGAGGGGGCGGGGAACAAGGAAAGGGTGGGTAAGGTAAGGGTAGGTGGAAGTACTGTCACAGCATTTGCCTATAGTAGGTAGAGGAAACCACCTGAAACCTCTACGATGACAGACGGCCGTGGGATTCGAACCCACGACCTCCCGATTAACTCGGAAGGTTGCGTACCAACCAGCCACGGAGCTCGGTGATTCGTTTTTGATTTATTACAAAAAAAACTGAAAAATGTGATTTTAGAAAAATATTATTATCTTCCCTACCATTGACGCTATTTCATTTTAACTTGGTAACTTTATGTTTTTGACCGTCCTGGGTTTGATGACATCAACAGAAATTTTCTAAGCCTTCTAGATTTCAAGTTGCGATAGTCAACTTTTTTATTTCTTATGGCCGCCATATTGGATTTTTGCACCATCAGACAGACAAAATAATTAGCCTTTCAGATTGGTAACCAACATACTTTTTTCTTTCAAAGAACTTGTTGAAATTTTAAAATTTGTGTAAATAATTCATAAAATCGAGAATGCTCTGAAAAACAATTGAAAATATAAAATAAATAAAAGTGACACATTTTATAGGTCTAATAAAATAACGAAATGACAATAAATTTAAAATACCAGATAAATAATTATTAAATTGTTTAACCCTCAGAGTACCAGGCGGGGTCACTGGGTGACCCCACTATCAATATATTGTGAATATTTTTTTTATTACTGTTTTTACGGATTTCTCCGTCTACGACTTTTATTTTTTTTCCTTTAGAAACATAATTCCAGCTTTGAAATATATTTTGAATTCTTAACATCCATAATATCGCTACATTGTTGGCTGGGGTCACTCACCGACCCCGCCTGGTACTTCAAGTACCAAATTTGTATAAGAGGAGATTGCATGCAAAGCTGTTGTAGATGTATATAAATAGTGTGAGAAATCATTAGTCCGATTCTTGAACGTTAGTGATCATGTCGCAGAAAATTTTGAGTGAGAAAGAACTGCAGCAAATAGCTGAAAATATGACCCTAAGTAGTGATGAAGGTGAACACTCTGATGTAGAGGCAATTGTCTCAGAAGATGAAGATACAATGTCCGGAGCTGATTCTGAGGACGAAAGCTGCGATCATTTTTCTTCAGATTCTGAAGAAGATGATTGGTAAAACGGAGAAGATGTGTCCATTGTACACGCAAGGAGGACAGGAAGTCCTCTATTGTTTGCGCCCGCTGTAATCGTGCCATTTGTGAAACCCATAGGGTGGAAACAAAAACAATAGTATGTAAAAAAGATTGCATCAACAATGAATAACAATATTTTGATTATATTTAATAAATTTTTATGATTTGAAACATGTAACAATTTTGTTTTATCGATCAAATTTCCCGCATGTCACATATAAACGGTAAGTCAGTTTTTTTTATGAGAAAGCATTTTTAGGAATATAAAAATCAGTAATAACGTTGATAAATAGACTAAGAAGACTTATAACAAATAAACACAAATATCATAATTACCGCGATTGAGTTGGGATCTATGAGTGACCCCGCGTGGTACTTTACGTGCATTCTTGGAGCCTGGTACTCTGAGGGTTAAAGTGCGCACCGTTATGTATGATGTAGTGGTTAGTCCTCAAATTCATTTCGTCCACTGCCTTTAGAACAGTTTGTCTCGAAATAGAGTCGAAAGCATTTTTGATTTTACGGCGAAGAAGTTCAATATTTTCCGTTAGGGTTGCATAAACAACATCAATGTAAAAGTAATCCATATGCGTTAAACATGGCGATCGCGCAGGCCAATGAACAGGACCAAACGTACCAAGTCATGAATTCTGAAAGCGTACATCTAAATTAGTATCCTTTTACAACGCGGGCGTTGTGAGGACAAGCTTCTTCTTGCTGAAACTACTGATGATTTTGAATTGTTAATAATGGCAATTCGCCTAACATATCTTCTAAATATGTTTTCAACAATCTTAATTTCATCATTAGACCAATAAAATATTCTCTTGCTTTTATTTATATCATAGTTTCAGTTGTTTTTCAGAGCATTCTCAATTTTATGAATTATTTACACAAATTTTGAAATTTCAACAAGTTTTTTGAAAGAAAAAAGTATGTTGCAAAAGCTAATATTTTTTTCTGTCTGATGATGTAAAAATCCAATATGGCGGCCATAAGAAATAAAAAAAGTTGACTATCGCAACTTGAAATCTAGAAGGCTTAGAAAATTTCTGTTGACGTCATCAAACCCAGGACGGTCAAAAACATAAAGTTACCAAGTTTAAATGAAATAGCGTCAATGGTAGGGAAGATAATAATATTTTTCTAAAATAACCTTTTTCAGTTTTTTTTGTAATAAATCAAAAACGAATCAAAATATTTAGGATTTCTTTTGAGATTCTTAATCGCCATAAAAATTTGCAACTTTTCTCTAATTTAACCGACCTTGTATCTCTTACCGTTTCCAAGATAGCAATGGTGAGCATCGAAAAAAGCATCACCCTGTATAGAGGTACCTTAATACAAAATACTATTACGGTTACCTGCAGTAGGCTCATCCAGGTAGATAATTTGGGGATCGCCAACAAAAGCAACTGCAGTGCTTAATTTCCGTTTGTTACCACCGCTGAATTCTTTAATTTTTTTATCTAACAGCATTGTAAAGCCAAACGCATTTGCCAATTTCTCTGTTGCAGCATTAACTGCTGATAATGGTATTCCTCTTAGTAGACCAAATATTTTCAAGGTTTCACGTCCTGTTAATACTTCCAATAATGCATCGAACTGTGGGCAATACCCTATGCATTTGTACGCTTCCCGAATGTTCTCTTTTATATTTATACCATTAATCCATGCGTCACCATAGGTAATTGAGATTTCACCCGTCATCATTTGAAACGTTGTCGTTTTTCCAGCTCCATTGACACCCAATAATCCGAAACATTCTCGGGGATTTATACCAAGTGAAATATTATTGACAGCTAAAAACTTGTCATAGTATTTGGTGATTTTACGCAAGGCGATGCTGTATTGGTTTATTTCGCTTTGAGAGGCTTGATTTATTTTATTTTTTTCTTCTAGTACATCATCGTCTTCTTCTAGTTGTTGTTGTTGTTGTTCAGGGTTCGATAGTCGTTGAATCTGATATCGAAGGAAATCCACTAAGCCATATTCAATTAATATTACGACACCAAAAGAAATTGAACCAACCAATAACATTATTAAAATGTTCTTGCCGATTCCTGGATCATTCCATGCAAAATAATCATGTTGTTCATCTAACACATAAAAATTATTTTCTATCAAATAAATATTTTTTTTTGCATAATAAATTTAGTATTTAAAGCAATTAAACCTTATGTCAATAAACGAAATACACAACGTTGTTCAATGACGGGGTACCAGGGTACCAACCTACAGATTTTTTATAAAAATAACTTACACTATAATTTTGTATATTTTTGTAAATATAATAAATTATTGGTGATATTATTCAGTTTTAAATTTCAAATTGTAATGCCTGTAACGAACATACAAAAAAATGTATTTTACTGTTGAATGAGGTAATAAACCAACCAGAGGTACATACAGGGTGTCCCCGTTATCACCGCAAATATTTTAAGTGATGATGGAGAACCTTTTTCTAAGACAAAATTTAAAAACTTATTTCTAAAATCAAATGATAAGCAGATGTCAACAATTACTTGATTTTTTTACACTTCTACATTTAAAAGGCTCTGTCGCCGAAAATATAAATTTTATTTTAAAATATATTTCTGCATTTTAATAGAACATGAAATTCTCTACAAAATTGGTTATAATAAATTTTTATCTACAGACAATGGCTTAAAAGTTATAAAGCAGTTTGTACAAAAAAAAAATTTAAAAAGTTAAAGACTTTAATTGTTTCTTAGACTTTACAACCGCTGTATCTTTAAAACGAAAGGTTGTACAAAAAAACGGAAGGACCAGTGCTGTGCAAATGCAGAGCCATGATTGTTGAAAATGTGTAATAAGAACAATAAAATTGATTAACGTTGTCGAAAAGACAAAATCTAAAGCTTCAATATAATAATAACGGTTATTTCATCAAGTAATGGAGGACTTTATTTTAAATAAATTATTTCGTTATACAGGGTGTTGACTGAGACTCGTACATAGGGTTTTACCATGCAAAATTAAATAGCTGCAAATGTTGGCTCCCCTCATTATTTTATGACAAAAGTGTAAATATAAAAGTTGTTCAGAATCAAAAACTACCTAAGATTCATTACTTATATTTTTAGTTTGGTTAGCATTTCCGCTTCATTTGAGAAAACTTGAAAAATATCGCGATAGTCTGGTTTCCTATAGTTTTATATGAGTTTTATGCAACTTAACAATATGCATCTTAAACCGTCTAAAGAGTGACGGAATAGACTAGCAAGGGGCGATATAAATCAATTGAAGTCGGCTATTGTTTTTTTTTTTTCATAGCAACGTTAAATTTTATCTAATATCGCGATTTTTAAGTTTTTTCGTTTATTTTTGTAATTAAACATAATTATAAAGTATTAAATTATTGTAAAAAAAAATGTCTTTACGTCTAAGTCATCATCTACTAAGACTGCCATTTAAAATAAGTAGTTTCATCAAATACACCTCCCACGGTAATTTATAAATACAAATTTGACTATCACCATTATACAGGGTGAGTCACGACGGACGCCCCGGTGTTATATGGCGAAACAGCATAATATTCTCCAACTTCTGTTGCAGTTAGTTTATGTAAGTCAATAACGGCTACATTTTAAAAATATTTTCAAACATACAGGGTGCTCCAAAAAAGAGTGGCATATCAAATCAAAGTTATTTATTCTTTTTCTTATGGAGCACCCTGTATAATTTTACATTTTTGGATTCCTCTTTAAATTTACTTCCGCAATCGTAAAAGGTCATATGGGTTTAAAGTCAACTATTTCATGAAAAAGCAGTACTTTCAAAAATTTTCAACATTTAAAAACTTAAAAAAGTTTGAAGAAATTCGCTTGGAGATAAGATTGACAATAGATTATGTAACACTTTGCACGACCTACATTTTTAAAATATTATACAGGACGTTTTTCACACTTGGTCAAACTTGTGAAACTTAAAACATCAATAACTCAGTTTTTTAAATACAACACCCTATATTATTTTACACCGTCTTATAGCAAATTTAATTCTCTTTCGAAAACATCCGCGCTGTTTTACACCTCAAATTAATATTTTCCGAGATATCGCGATTTTTTTGTTAATTATTAGTGCAAAGTAATATTTACAAGTAGGCTATGAAGGTAGACAGCGGTAATTTAAAACAATTGAGAAAAAAATAAGAAACTTATAATTTTATCGTTTGCCTACACATATTTGACATATTTTTATGGGAAAGTTGTAGTTTTACCATACTTACGTTTAAATAGAGGCTTCTTAAATTCATAATTATTTACGCATTTATTTATTGGACCAGTGTTGTAAGAATTACTAAATCCTATAAACCTTTTTTTTTGTATGTTTACGATACGACACTTGGTTCTACCGAAAACAGTACTGGCCTAGTGATAGGAATAAAGTACCAGATGTTGTTGACTTTTGCGTTCTTAAAGGTATACCATTAAGCCATTTACATGCGGAACAAAATCTCGACCTGTCGTCAGACCATTCTCCCATTATGGTGACGCTAAACTCAGAAATAATAAGTAAACAACAGCCAATACATTTAACCAACAAGAGAACAAATTGGGACCTATTTAAAGAACTGATTACCGAAAGAATAAGTACAAACATTGCGCTAAAAACTACGGAAGATATAGATCAAGCAGCAGAACATCTAACAAGAGCAATACAGCAGTCGGCGTGGGACGCAACCCCTGAAATTAATACTAAGATCCAACAGCAAAATTGTTCCACAGCAGTAAAAGAAGCAATAATCGAAAAGAGAAAGTTGAGAAAAACGTGGATGAACACAAGATATCCTCAAGACAAGGAAAAACTAAACAAAGCAGCCAAAAATCTAAAAGAGCTATTAACCTTCGAGCGAGCGCGCAGTGATAAAATTTATACCTTTTTAAGATTTTTGGCGATAACTTTTTTTTTTAGAGTTCCCGGCGCCGTCTAACCCAAAGGTATTCCTAAAACAATGTTTTTGCTATATATAATAATAATAATAATAATAATAATAATAATAATAATATTAATAATAATAATTTATTAGTCTTTGAGAATACTTTTTGATTTTATTATTTTGTTATTATTCTTATGTTTATGAATTTATGTTATGTTACAATTTGAATTTGGAATATATTTTGATTATTTTTGCAAATAAAACTGCGTACCTATTACATAGACAACTGAAATTTTTATTTTTGCACAATCAAAAGAATATAAAATTACATAAAAAAATTAATACCCTTATGACCTAGGTATGCCACAACTATTCAACAATAAATAATAAACAAAAAGATGGCCCTCGGAACCGTCAAAATATTTTAAATCAGCAAAATACATACAAATAACGCACGAGATAAAATTTATCCTGCGCGCCTGCTGATGTTATAATTTTAGGCGCGCCCGCTCGAAGGTTAAACGGAGAAAAACCAAGCAGTTCAAGACTACTTGGAAGGTCTGGACCGAACAGAAGCAACAGATTACTCTTTGTGGAAAGCAACGGCTAAAATAAAGAAAACACAAGAACATATTCCACCCTTAAGAAAAAGTGATAGATCCTGGGCAAAAACTGACATCGAATAGGCCAGCGTGTTCGGTGACCACCTAGCAAAAGTATTTCAACCTTATACCTCTGAAAACACTCAAGAGGAAGAAGAAAACATTGTGTCTTTCCTAAGAACACCCCTGCAAATGTCGCTGCCCATACAAGCAATTAAGATACAAGAAGTAAAAGCCGTAATTAAGAGAAATCTCTATCCAAAGAAAGCCGCAGGGTATGATCTTATAACAGGGGCCATAATTAAACAACTCCCAGATAAAGTACTAACCGCGCTCACTTACATATACAATGCTATACTAAGAATAGGACATTTTCCAACCCAATGGAAAGTAGCCCAGATAATACTTATCCAGAAACCGGAAAAACTAGCTGAAGAACCTGCGTCATACAGACCCATATAAGTCTTCTGCCTGTGCTTTCAAAACTGTTCGAGAAATTATTCCTTCTCATTTGTTCCCAGTGTACTCATTTGAGTACGGTTCATAAAATATTTTTTTTAAGTTCCATTAGTTACATATAGGTGGGAATGTTTAGCACCACTTAGAAGTACACAGAATAGGGAATAGTAGATTAAAATTTTAAACCTAAATGTTGCTTCTATATAGGAAAAAACGTCACTTTACTTTGTTCTACAACTGTGCTATTGTCACTGTGTACTTTGTTATTAATTTTTATCTTTGTTTTAAAATATCAATTAATTTCTCTGCTGAAATTTGTTACTCTGGTATGCATGTTTTACAGTTATTCATGCAAATATTAAACAAAATACATAGTGTGATTTTTTTTCATAGTTACTTACTGGTGTACTCATATGAGTACACTGGGGCATTACGTTGTTAGGGCTAAATTTGCCCTTAGGATCTAAAGTTGTATTGGACTTACTAAAAGTAGTGATAAAACCGGCAGACCATATAATATTTGTCGACAACTTGTTTACAAGTCATGGTTTGATAAAAACTCTTATAGTTAATCGCACAAAAAAAAATCCTTTTTTTGATCAGCAACAAATGAAAAAAGAAATTCGCGGTTGTTTCCAATATAAATATGAAAATGAACATTTATTGCTTCTGGTAAAGTGGAAGGACAATGGACAATAGTATTGTGACTATAATGACAAATTATGATAGTATACATCCTCTTTCCAAAGTGAAACGTTGGTCTAAGTAGCAAAAAGAAAAAAATTGATGTGCCCCAACCTTGTCTCTTTGCCAATTATAATATAGCTATGGGGGATGTAGACTTGCTAGACAAATCTGTAAATAATTATCAAGTGTCCATCCAAGGTAAAAAAAGGTGGTGGATTATCTGGACCCATATGTTGAATATTACAACAGTGAACGCCTGAAGGATAAATTCATTAGCAGGTAGAAATATTGATTTACTGAATTTCATACGAAGTGTATTAAGACATCACTTAAGAGTCTTTGAGAAAGCTCAACTTTCCGGGAATCCACGTACGGTCCCAAAAAGTATTATACAGGATCAAGGAGGACATTTTCCTAAGAAATAATTGATAAACAGTTGCGCTGTAGCATATGTCATCAACGAGCAAGGTGCATTTGTATCAAACGCCATGTCACACTGTTTGAAAAGAGAATGTTTTATAAAGTTTCATAGTGAATACCAGTTTTCGATTGTAAATAATTATTGCAATAAATTAATAAAAAATAATATAATTTTTATTTTCTTTGCCGCCGCTATGTTCGCGTTGTACTCATATGAGTATGTGCATTTTTTTCACTTCTTTTTGAAAATATTTTTGAAAAACTTGCATAATTTGTAGTTTGGACATATTTCTAATAATAAAAAATGTTTGTGGGAACAAATGGGTTAAAAGACTAAAACCACAACTTGACGTACTCAATATCATACCAGAGCACCAGTTTGGTTTTAGGCAACAGCACGCCACAATCGAACAGGTGCACAGGGTAGTAGAAATCCTTAATAAAACTTTTGAAAAAAACATGTACTGCTCGGCTGCGTTTTTGGATATCACCCAGGCGTTTGACAAAGTGTGACATCAAGGTTTACTGCACAAGGTAAAAGCAAAACTACCAGAAACGTATTATCGGGTCCTACAGTCATACCTAACAAACAGACACTTCATGGTAAAATACCAAGAGGAAACAACACAGCTGTACCCTGTAGAGTCAGGGCAGTGTACTGGGACCGATACTATACCTTGTCTACACCGCAGACATTCCAACAACGTCAAATACTATCACGGCAACGTTTGCCGATGACACGGCTATTCTGGCAACAAGTGAAGTACCTGCGTATGCGTCCGAAAAGCTACAAAGAGCACTAGATGATATCCAGGGCTGGCTAAAAAGGTGGCGCATTAAAGCTAATGAAACTAAGTCCCAGCATGTGACGTTCACATTAAGAAAAGAAACATGCCCCAGTGTTAGTTTAAATGGAAAACTACTTCCTCAAACAGAAACTGCCAAATACATAGGGATGCACTTGGATCGACGCTTAACGTGGAAACATCATATTTTTATGAAGAGGAAGCAGTTAAGATTAAAATTTACTAATTTTCTGTGGCTAATCGGCAGAAAATCAAAACTCTCGTTGGACAATAAAATAATTATTTACAAAACTATCTTAAAACCCGTGTGGACCTATGGTGTGCAGTTGTGGGGAACCGCGAGTGCTTCAAACATAGGAATCCTGCAAAGATGCCAATCTAAAACACTAACAATAACAAACGCAGCTTGGTTTGTGACAAATGAAAATCTACACAATGACCTAAACATCCCTCCGGTGTTACAAGAAGCAAAGGCCACAAGCACCAAATACCTCAGGCGACTGGAACGGCATCCCAACCCGTTTGCCGTCAGCCTATTAGACAATAGCCAAACCACACATCGGTTGAAGCGATACACCCCATTAGAAATAAGCTACAGATAAGACTAGACGCTATTACTAACATTAATCGTATTATTTTATTATTTGTTAGGGCTTTAATGTAAGTTTACTAACCACTCGCTTGCATTGCAGCATCCCGCTGCCAAAAATGCAAAATGTTTAATCAACCGATTATTGCTCTAGGGCAGATCTCGGGGGAAAAGGAGTAATAAAAAACAAAAAAAATTAGTGCGAAGTAATATTTACAAGTAGGCTATGAAGGTAGACAGCGGTAATTTAAAACAATTGAGAAAAAAATAAGAAACTTATAATTTTATCGTTTGCCTACACATTTTGGACATATTTTTATGGGAAAGTTGTAGTTTTACCATACTTACGTTTAAATAGAAGTTTCTTAAATTCATAATTATTTATGCATTTATTTATTGGACCAGTGTTGTAAGAATTACCAAATCCTATAAACCTTTTTTTTGTATGTTTACGATACGACACTTGGTTCTACAGAAAACAGTACCAACCATGTTTTTTTTAAATATAAAATTAGACAAGTCCATATTATTATTTTTTTAATCAGCGTTCCGTTCGCATACCTAATGGTGCCTGTACACCTGAGAGTAAAGTACTCTCGAGAGTAGCGTCGCCAAGGATACAGCCAATCGCGAGTTACTCTCAGGGGCTGTATCCTTGGCGACGCTACTCTCGAGAGTAGTTTACTCTCAGGTGTACAGGCACCATTATACCTTATCAATCGGTTTTTAGGACTTGTCAAAAGATCAAACTCAATTATATGAAAAATATTGTGGCCCTGATAAGAAACCTCTATTTAAACGTAAGTATGGTAAAACTACAACTTTGCCATAAAAATATGTCAAATATGTGTAGGCAAACTTCAAAATTATAAGTTTTCTGTTTTTTCTTTCAATTGTTTTAAATTACCGCTGTATACCTTCATAGCCTACTTGTAAATATTACTTTACACTAATAATTAACAATAAAATCGCGATATATCGGAAAATATTAATTTTAGGTGAAAAACAGCCTTTATGTTTTCGAAAGAGAATTAAATTTTCGATAACACAGTGTGCAAAAATATAGGGTGTTGTATTTTTAAAAAAATGAGGTCTTGATGGTTTAAGTTTCACAAGTTTGACCAAGTGTGAAAAAACGCGCTGTATAATATTTTAAAAATGTACTTAGGTGGTGCAAAGTGTTACATAATCTATTGTTAATTTTATCTCCAAGCGAATTTCTTCAGACTTTTCAAAATTTTTATATGTTGAAAATTTTTGAAGATACTGTATTTTCATGAAAATGCAATTTTCACGAAAACAGTTGACTTAAGTCCCATATAACCTTTTACATTTTTTAAAGTAAATTTAAAGAGGAATCCAAAAATAAAAAAATATACAGGGTGTTCCATAAGAAAAATTAGAACTTTGATATGCCATTTTTTTTCGGAGCACCCTGTATGTTTAAAATTATTTTTTAAATGTAGCCCTTATTGACTTGCATAATTTAACTGCGACAGAAGTTGGAGAATATATGCCGTTTGGCCATAAAACTCCGTGGCGACCGACGTGACGCACCCTGTATAGCAATCAAAATCTAGCAAATTTGTTCCTTTAGCATTTTTGTGTATTAGCAACAATAGCCGAGATATTTGAGTTTAAATTTTTTTATCAATTTCGGTATTATTCGTTATATCACACAAGCCATAAAATGTTTAACCCTTATACTACCATGGGGTCACTGGAGACCCCACACGCTCTTTGAAGCTGTATATTTTTGAAATGCTGCTTCCTAAAATTCCAAAAAAAATTTACTTTACACAAAATACTATATATTAGGTATGTGATGGTACAATACGATTTTTGTAGGATGTATCTTTTTTCACAAATTTAATTAAGTTACACGTAATACCACTGGGGTCACCAATGACCCCTAATAGTTTGTAAGGTGCATTGATTTTAGAACGTTTAGCTTTGTCTATGAGTTATAATTTTATCTCATTGTCTGCTTGTGATTGCCAAGGAGTTTTTACGCTTCATTGGACTGTTGATATTAGTTTATAAATCTCATAACGAAGGGATTACAAAATTGTGGAATGTTGAAGATGGACGTACTATATTCAACAAAACTTTTAGTAGAAACATATTCACTGCAATTTCTCAATGCCTGCGTTTTGATAATGCTGAAGCAAGAAGAAAAATTCGAGCCCAAGTAAACTGGCACCAATTCAAACACTTTTTGAATTACAGCTACCTACTCTACATTCCCTACAAGAACATAACGGTTGACGAACAGCTGTTAACTTTCCGAGGTAGGAGCCCCTTCAAACAATGGCGGATCCAGCCCTCCATCTTAGGGGGGGGTAATTAAAACTTTCAGTGGGCCCTTGCTAATTGGCCTCCGCTGTTTTTTTTTTCTCTCAACTTTAATCAGCAATGGTTTTGCTTCGCCCCTTTATAATTGTAATTATCAATTTTTCAAATAAAAAACAGGCCAATAGCTAAAAGTATACAGAAAGTTTAGAATAAAGATGACTATTTTTATAATATACAGGGAGGTCCAAATGCGACAGTATTACATATCTCGCTTAATAAATAGTCAAGATAGAGAAACGGTGAAATTACCAAAAATGTGCAGGTTTTTGGGACACACTCAGAACAGTTCTCAAATATATTTTATCAATTTTGGTTTTTCTTTTTATTATTATTTTTTTGTTTTTACAGTCTACTTATTGTTAAAAAAAAACTTTTGTAACTTGAGTATTATTGAAAATAAATACATCAACCCTTATATATTTGGACAGCGAAAAAATAAGGGATTTAAATAGGTCATAGCCAACTATAGCTTCCATTTAAAAAAGGTCATAACTTTTTAGCGGCGAGGGTGATTTTTTTTTTTTTAGTACTATCAAACTCTACTAAAAATATCTAAAAATAATCTTTATAAAGTTTTTCGATATTTAAAACAATAAGGGAGATATGACACATTATAAATATAACAAAAAAAAACAGTTTTTCTTTAATAACTCGAAAACCGGAAACGATAGAATATCCTAAAAAACTACACTTTTTTTGGTAATTTAACTGTTTCTCTATCTTGACTATTATGCGAGATACCCATGTAATCCTCTCGAATTTGGACCACCCTGTACAGTTTTAATTTAGGCAATAATACATTGAATTCAAACTAATTCTATTGAAACAAAAAGTACTTTATTTAATTAATAGCGAGTGAATACACGATCTGGCTTTTTTAAAATTATATAATTAAATTAAGTAGAATGTAGAAACATTTGGCTCCAAATGTATTTATTATATTTATGTAGACATCTATATCTTTATGAATGTGTAATAAAGACAATCCCGTTAAACGTAGTTGTGTCATATTAGATTGGAACCACCCTTTTAACTTTTTTAAAGCCGAAAAACTCCTTTCTGCCGAGGCAACGCTAACAGGAAGAGTGCATAAAATTTGCAAAATGATTTGGGGTATATTTCGGCGTAACATTTTTTATATGTTTCAAAAGAATTGTCAGGTACATTTTCGTTTAACTGGAATTTCTTCAGCCATTCTAATGTCCAAAAATCGATTTCAGATTTAAGCTTTCATTTTATTAGATCGTCGTTTTCAAATACTTTACTTAAACAAGTGACCATGGAATTTATAAATTCATTTATATCTATCTTCACTTGACGTTGTTATAAGCTAAAGCGGCAACGCAGGAAATAAAATACCTATTTGTAAAACTTAATTTTTTTAAATATCTTAGTCTTAGGGGGGGTAATTACCCCATTTACCCCCCTGGATCGGCCACTGCCTTCAAACAGTATTTATCATCACAGCCTGGAAAATATGGCATAAAAGCATCCGTTTACACTTTTCAGTTCTACAGTGGTAAAACAGGTGACCAGCGTTAACGCAATCAATATGACCCCAGTGGTATTACGTGTAACAAAAAAATTGCGGTATTATAAGCAGTGGTGAGCTATGAAATTTTTAACAAAGGGTTCGCTCATAGTTTAATAAAAACAAAAAAAAATGTTAATTATATTATGTTGGAAAAAAAATGGCATTTTAAATTCAAACGTGAATAATCAAGTGATTGTACATAATTCAAAAAATTCTATTGTGCGACGGGTTATTCTAAGTTTAATCGTCATTGCTTGATAGGCATGACTTCGTCGCTTTACAAATGTATGTAATGACAATGATTTTAAGATATATTATTTCTTGAGAAAATGGTTAACAAGAAGAACAAGGGGCTCGCAAATTAAGGAATAATTTAACAAAGGGCTCGCGCGAGCCCCCGCGAGCCCCCTACAGCTCACCACTGATTATAAGGGTTAACCAAAACAAGATGTTGTTTAAAATACACTACTAAATAGCCAACTTTTGTCCCATTAAACAAACCTTGTAATATCATTATTTAAGGATTTAGCAATAGTGCCACATGAAATAGTGAAACACCCTGTATATGACAGCTGTCAAATAATGAGTTTGACAAATGAAAAGTGTTCTGCAATTAAAATTCTATAGGTCTTTTTAATATCTTTTAAAACCGGATTTTATTTGGAACAGAAAAGGAAAGGAAAGTAGGTTAAATTATTATAAGTAACTACGAGGCACGTCTACAAAGTAAGTTTCCCACTCGTTCCACAGCTAGCAATGACGGAGCATGGCGCATATACTAGCGGTACTTCCTGCATTCTCACAGCAACATCGTTGGAGCTGTTGAAGATGGAGGCTCTTATTCCAGCTCCCGCCGACTGTCTACGTCGATTTCCTGACCAGAGATGAGACGGTGAGTGCTGTGAGCGTTACTGTGAAACACTGCAGAAATTGCAACGGAGATGGTTGTCACACAGTGGTTCCAATTGCAGGCGGCAGACTTCTACGACACAGGTATTCAAAAGTTGGTTCCACGGTATGACAAATGTCTCAATTCCGGTGGCGAATATGTTAAAAAATAGCTGAACACTTGCTGTATTTCTTGCAATAAATATTTCCATGAAATTGTATTTTGTTTCTGTAAATGGCCCCAGAAAAACTTATTTTATGGACGAGCCTCGTATTATTCAAAAAATAATTGGTGATTGAACCTTGATAAAAAAAATAACTTACTGCAACATGGTTTTTGGGTATCACATGCATAGTCCCAGCAATTTTCCCAGAGCATTTCGCCATTGGGCAGGACCCCTGATTGACCATGACTTTCGCATGCATCAACAACGGCACGACAAAGTTTGTATGTCGTTGACACAACGTATATGCTGCCTAATGCCGTGCACAAAGCATAATACGGTATAACAAGAAGAACGATATGAAATTTGTCTAGAATCTCTGATGAGTTTCCAGGTAACATTGACCGAAGTGTAGGCAAATAGCAGGCTAAAAAATAATTTCCAATAAAATGTTCAACATTTAAGTAACTACAATTTTCAGCGGCATAACCAAGGAAAACAAAGAATGTTGTTATAAAATTGTCCAAGCAACTTAGGCCTGTCGCATACAAACTATATTTTAGGGGCAATTTTAAGTCGCCCAAATTGAATCGCACTAAAGTAAGTGAGTTTGAGCGCACGGACGATTTTAAAATCACGACGATTCTGGGTCCACACCAGCGGCGTGCGGTCCATGGATGCGTTGGATGCGGCGCATCCCCTAAAATTCACGTCAAGAATATTTTTTTTCCGTATCATATTTGAATTTCGTGTAGCTTTATTTCGCTTTGATTTTATTTTTTGTTACGTGATAATTTTATTTATTATATACGATGTTTTGCCTGCTCGAAAATTTGCGTTATATAATCTACATCCAGCGAGCGGCTGACTAAATGTGTGCATTGCACAGCGCTAGCGATTGTGAGCCCGACTGAGGGATGCGTTTCTGATTGTGGATTCGAAATTTGCGTTCTTGGCGCATGCGCACTGCGATGCAGTCTCTAGTCTATTGCCCGCATCGTTGCTTTACTTAACAGCTACGGGAAGCGATTACTCTCCTGGTTCCTCTGTGTGGGGCAACTGTAATAGGTAGGGCAGCCGCACTCGATTGATATTACCGCACGCTACAAAATAATCATTTCCGTTGTAAATTGATTTTTGTTTACTTTCTTTAAATCAAGCTTCTTCTATTTAAATAAGCTTAACTCTATTTTTAGTGCACTGTTTCGCTACTTAGAATTTTGGTTATTATTTAATACGACCCATAATATGGATGAAACTGTGGTTAATAATAATTGCAATTATTGATTGAAAATTTAAAGAATATGAAAAGAATTTTCCGGATTTTCTATTACAATCACTTCAGCCAACTTATAGAAAATACTTTGATTTTATGAAGTTAAAAAGTCAATTAGTTTACTGGTACTCGACTCCCGACTTTCATTTAAAATTTATAAATTGCATAACAGAATTAATTGTGAAAGATGAGCTAAAAGATGTTTTGACAAAAGTATTTAAATTAATACAATTAATTTGCACTATACCTTCCACGAGCGCATCGGCTGAACGATCGTTTTCGACAATGAAAAGAATAAAAACATTCACCAGAAGCAGCCAAAATGACGATAGACTGTCTGCTCTCGCTTTAATATCAATTGAAAAAAAATTGTTGCTAAATATGAAAAATGAAAAAAGATTGTATGATGTTGCTATTGACGAATTTTGTAAAAAAGATCGTAGAATAAAATTAATTTAAAAAATAATAAATTGTTCGTTTTTTTGGACAGCATCCCCTGGTTGAAAAGTCACCGCACGCCACTGGTCCACACCTATTTTACAGGCGATGCAATTATCACCCTGGAAAATAGAATACACATGTTTTAATGCTTCTGCGCGCACAGACGATAAATAGTCGCTTATTAAGAGCCAGTTCACAGGGTGGTATTTCCGAATCGCATATTGCTTATGACAGTTTTAAGATAATTCCGCTTTTTCGCCGTATAACAAGAGCATATGTTTCTGTACAGGGTGGGCAAATTTCGATATTTTAATAGGGAATCTCGGTATCTATAAAAGGTATCAAAAAACGGACCGCGCATCATTGATTTTTTTTTTTCGAGAAAAATAATGGTGAAAACTAAAATTGGTTATCGCCTTTTGCTTACGAATTATCGCCGATAACTCGATATTTCGACTTTTCGTTTTATGACCATATCTCACTTGTTCATGAAAATAAACAGGCTTTTTTTTGATAAGAATGCAATGGCGTAGACAATTTTTCAAAAAAAATATTTTTACTTCGAGTTGTGACATAAAGTTGTATTTTCTTAAATAGAACCTATAGTTGGCTATGACTTAATTAAATTCCTTATTTTTTTTTCATTCCAAATATATTAGGGTTGATGTAGTTATTTTCAATAGTTTGTAAGTTGCGAAAGTTTTTTACCTTTTTTTTTAAAAGAAAACTATAGTAGGCTGTGAAAACAAAAACAAGGTGTTAAACGTTTTAAAACTCACTTGGTACAAGTTAAGAAGGTTTTGTAATTTGTTGTGTGATAAACATGATAAATATATGAAAATAAGAAAACAACGATATAATTGTAATCTGCAGTAATGTAGTTTATTGTAGTTTATTTATTATCACAACAAATTACAAAACCTTCATAACTTGTACCAAATGATTTTTAAAAGATTTTACACCTTTGCTTTTGTTTTAACAGTCTACTATAATTTGCTTTAAAAAAAAAAAAAAACCTTCACAACTATACAGGGTGCCCATTTTTCTAACCTATGGGTAACTCCGTTAATATTGGAGATACAGAAACGTTTCAGTTGGCAAATTTGTGCAGAATTTAAAGGGAAATCTGATGCCATTTTCAAATTTGACCTATGTCATCAACTTTTTGAAATATTTTGAAAAAACTGAAAAATGTCGATTTTTTCAAACTTGAATAATTCCGTAACCATATGAGCTAGAACAAAAATAAAAATTGGCTATTATAGATATTTTTACGTAGATTTTAAATATGTTAACGAAATTTTCATAGCACTCTCGATTTCCGAGTTATAGCACAAACTTGCATTTTTTTAAATGGAAGTCATAGTTGGCTGTGGTCTTATTAAAAAGGTTATTTTTTTCTCGTTTCAATGATATAAGGTTTGTTATGCTTTACTCTTGTAGTTTTTCTTTAAATAAGCAAAAATCATTTTACATGTTCACAGCCTACTAATAGATGGGAGTTATCCCGTGTTGATGTTCTTTTTTTTTCGATGTGACATTTAAGAGTTGTCTCTTATTGTTAGTGTAGCAGTTATTAGCCAGTTACAAATTTTAAAAACAAAACCCCAGAGTTTGTCAAATAAAATTTATTTTTTGTTATACGTATGTTTCTGTCTCGTGTTGATCAAAATTTTTGTTTATTAATTTTAAAAACAAAGTTTTCTAATGAATAAATATTATCAGGCTTTTTGGTATACCCGTATTTTTTAAAATTGGTTTCTAATAATGAAAATAATTTTTTTCTTGGTTGGCTCCTTTCCATAAATCTTTGCAAATACATTTCACTTGAATTTCTACTATTTCTATTACAAGCGTAGTAATAGAAAAGCATGTGGTTTTTTCTTCATTAGAACACGTTGTTTTTGAAATTTACAATAAACTCAATCAAAAATTTTGATCAACACGAGAGAGAGATTTATAAGTAAAACAAACAATAAATTATATTTGACAAACTCTGAGGTTTTGTTTTTAAAATTTGTAACTGGCTAATAACTGCTACACTAACAATAAGAGACAACTCTTAAATGTCACATCGACAAAAAAAAAGAACATCAACACGGGATAACTCCCATCTATTAGTAGGCAGTGAACATGTAAAATGATTTTTGCTTATTTAAAGAAAAACTACAAAAGTAAAGCATAACAACCCTTATATCATTGAAGCCAACTATGACTTCCATTTAAAAAAATGCAAGTTTGTGCTATAACTCGGAAATCGAAAGTGCTATGAAAATTTCGTTAACATATTTAAAATCTACGTAAAAACATCTATAAAAGCCAATTTTTATTTTGGTTCAAACTTATATGGTTACGGAATTATTCAAGTTTGAAAAAATCGACCTTTTTCAGTTTTTTCAAAATATTTTAAAAAGTTGATGACGTAGGTCAAATTTGAAAATGGCATCAGATTTCCCTTTAAATTCTGCACAAATTTGCTAATTTAAACGTTTCTGTATATCTAATATTAACGGAGTTACCCATACAACAGGTTAGAAAAATGGGCACCCTGTATACCGGGTGTAACTGAAATCAGGCTCACCCCCTTATTTTTCTTTAGTTTTGAATTTAGACAAATGATATTTTAGACATGTAACATTTGCAAAAAACTGGATTATTTGAACATAGGTACACTTTTGTTTCACTTCCGGTTTCGCCGGAAATGGCCATAACTTTGTTATTTTAAATGGAACACCCTGTATATTTTTACATTTTTGGAAAGAGGAAACGATTTTGGATACAACTGTACCATTTTGGTTAATTTTTATAACCTCAAATAATTTTTTGACAAAAATTAAATTTTTTATTAAGTGTGCCGTGACCCGCATAAATTGAATTTTATTCTGTCAAAAAGTGTCAGAAAAACGGTTTTGTAAATTTTAATTGACATTTGGGCTGCTTTAATAGACCTTAAAGGTTGCGAAATTAGTTTTTTGACAAAAAATCAAGTTTTTTAAATGGAACGATGGTGGCGCATGCAGTTATTTAAATAGAGTATTTTCTGGCGAATTCAACTATACCAATAACTTGGTATTTTTATTAGGAGCAGGCATTAAAAATTTCAAATTATTGTAAGATTTTGGTAAGATATCCTAATAATCATAGTAAACTATGCCAAATGGTAACAAAACAAAGGCTTTTTTTGTGTTTTTTTACAAAACCGTTTTCGGACACTTGTTGACAAAATAAAATTTAATTTATTCGTTAATTTATGCGGGTCACGGCACATTTAATAAAAAATTTAATTTTTGTCAAAAAATTATTTGAGGTTAAAAAAATTAACCAAAATGGTACAGTTGTATCCAAAATCGTTTCCTCTTTCCAAAAATGTAAAAATATACAGGGTGTTCCATTTAAAATAACAAAGTTATGGTCATTTCCGGCGAAACCGGAAGTGAAACAAAAGTGTACCCATGTTCAAATAATCCAGTTTTTTGCACTTGTTACATGTCTAAAATTTCATTTGTCTAAATTTAAAACTAAGGAAAAAAAGGGGGTGAGCCTGATTTCAGTTACACCCGCTATATACAGGGTGCACCACGACCCTGAGATTCTTCGATAGCTCCTTTATTAATGAAAATATCAAAAAATGTTTAATACAAATATTGTGCGAACCTGTTTTCTACATAACCTAAAATTATTTTTAAATATACAGGGTGTTTCGTTAGACCGGCACATATAAAAATTAATTTTTTTTAAATAGAACACCCTGTATATTTTTACATTTTTGGATTTTTCTTAAAATTTACTTTAAAAAATGTAAAAGATTATATGGGTTTTAAGTCAACCGTTTTCGTAAAATTTACATTTTTGTAAAAATTTTGAGCGATACAGCACTTTCATTTTTTTTTTACATTAAAGTTATTTAAAAAAGCGGTAAAATTTCGTTTAAAATTTAGATTGACAATAGATTAATGAACACTTTCCGCTAGCTACATTTTAAAAATATTATACAGGGTGTTTTTTACGCTTTGTCAAACTTGTGAAACTTTAAACATCGATAAGTCATTTTTCTTAAATGCAACACCCTGTATATTTTTACATTTTCTTGTAGAGAATTTAATTGTCTTTCGAAATTATTAAGCATGTCCTATACCTAAAGTTAATATTTTTCGAGCTATCTCGATTTTTATTAGTATTACTAAGGCAATTAAAATATTTTAAAGTGGGCCATGGACGTAAGTCGTAATTTTTCAAAGAATTTTTAAACAAAAGAATAAAAAGAGCTGCAACTTTAATTTTAGGCTAAAAATGTACCCCATTTTACCGAAATGTATCGTATAAATTGTTCAAGATTATGTCCTTGTTCTACGCACAGCCGTAGACCTTGTCTGAAAGACTCTAGCTCCCTTTATAACATTTCGGGGGTTATACCATCAAAAGCAACACGAATCCTGTTCTGCACATCTTCAGCAGTTGTTGGGGGGTCTTGATACACCTGTTTTATGGGTCCCCACAAAAATAAATCTATAGGGGTAAGATCAGGTGTCCTAGGTGGCCAGGAGATTGGTCTACCTCGCCCTATCCATCTATTACGATATTCTGTGTTCGGCAACTGCATTACTTGCTGTGTTGCTTTTAATGGTATAACCCCCGAAATGTTATCGAGAGTGCTAGAGTCTTTGAGACAACATCTACGGCTGTGCGTAGAACATGAACAAGGATATAATTTTAAACAATTTATACGATAAATTTCGGGGAAAAGGGGTACATTATTGGACTAAAATTAAAGTTGGAGTTTTTTTAATTCTTTTGTTTAAAAACTCTGAAAAATTACGACTTACGTCCATGGCCCACTTTAAAATATTTTAATTGCCTTAGTAATACTAATAAAAATCGAGATAGCTCGAAAAATATTAACTTTAGGTATAGGACATGCTTAATAATTTCGAAAGACAATTAAATTCTCTACAAGAAAATGTAAAAATATACAGGGTGTTGCATTTAAGAAAAATGACTTATCGATGTTTAAAGTTTCACAAGTTTGACCAAGCGTAAAAAACACCCTGTATAATATTTTTAAAATGTAGCTAGCGGAAAGTGTTAATTAATCTATTGTCAATCTAAATTTTAAACGAAATTTTTCCGCTTTTTTAAATAACTTTAATGTTAAAAAAAATTGAAAGTGCTGTATTGCTCAAAAATTTCATAAAAATGTAAATTTTACAAAAACGGTTGACTTAAGACCCATATAACCTTTTACATTTTTTTAAGTTAATTTTAAGAGAAATCCAAAAATGTAAAAATATACAGGGTGTTCTATTTAAAAAAAATAAATTCTTATATGTGCCGATCAAACGAAACACCCTGTATATTTGAAAATAATTTTATGTTATGTAGAAAATAGGTTCGCACAATATTTGTATTAAACATTTTTTGATATTTTCAGTAATAAAGGAGCTATCGAAGAATCTCAGAATCGTGGTGCACCCTGTATACAGGGTTCTCGTTTTTCACGGGCCACTATGGGGATTTTGTAAACGGTAAGAGTTGCGACTTCGGTTAAATTGGGGCAAAGTTGTATATTCAGGTGCTTAAAAATTTGACGCAAACAGAACTTATCTAGCTTTTCTAGTTTTTGAGATATAGGGGAAAAAGTAAAAAAGTGGATTTTTGTTTTTTGCAGGTAACTTTTTCATTTGATGTGAAATTTTATTTTTGTAAAAACATTTTAATGGCCACTTTTTGCAAGGAATCAAATTCCCCAATTATATTTTCCATGCGACGTTTCGTTTTTTTAAAACCATCATCAGGTCAATTTTTTCTTATGGACGCTATATCTGATTTTAACGCCAATTTGTAGAGCATTTTATTCTGAATTCGACAATGTATAACAGTTGGCACTTTTTTGAAACAATTAATGTTAAAAATGGCAAAAACAAATGTTTTATTTAAAACAAATTCTAATCGGCATGATAAATAATTGTCTTTGTACCTTTTTCCTTGAAAGAAGGTGAGTAAACCGTATGAAATTACTATTAAAGGGATTTAACTAAAAAAAAATCGGTATTAATAAATATCTTAGGAATGCATTAACATTCGATAATAAAAATCTTTTCAATTAGCTATTTCACTAGTCAGATACATTACACAGAGCGATTTTACTAGCCAGCGAGTAAAATAGCAAGCGAGTAGCGAGTAAAGTAGCCCGGTCTCCAACTTTACTCGCTAGAGTAAAGCGAGCGGCGAGTTAGCTTGACAGTGATTACATTGGGCGAGTTTAGTAGCAGCGAGTAAATTCGCAAGCGAGTAGCTAGTAAACTCGCTCAATGTAATCGACGCTTTGACCCCACCACCCCCCGCAGCATATTTTTTTTAAAGTGAAGCATTTTTTTTAACTTATCATTGGATTTTATTTGACGAGTACCTGAAATAAACAATAATAAAAATAAAAATCATAATATACAGGGTGTGCAAACAAGTCTGAAAACGCTGCTGTGCCGTCGTAAATACAAGTTTTATGAAAAAATTATCTGGTATTTCTTTGTCCTGTCTCTGACGATTTAAACTTTTTGCAACGTTTAATACACGCATATTTGAGCTGGTAATATTTTAATACGGGATTTACTTGCCAATCTGTTTTTTTTGCCGCTGCTATGATTCGTGCCCCTCTTTTATAAAAAGACACGAACTCGGCTTTACAAAAACTATTTAACTTTTGTGTATATTTTTTGTAGGAGACTAAAACATCACCAAGCTTTGTTTTGTTTTAATAGCAATTATTGCATAAAACGTACAAACTGAAAGAACTAACTGAACTTTCTTACTGCCCCTGCACTGGTTTTTCACTGTAAAGGCCAATTCCCACTTGGTAGTGCAGCGACAGCGCAGCGCTGCACTGCAGTACTGCTTCCAATAATATCCTTGTTTTTAAATGGAGCAATTCTCACATAGGCAGCGCAGCGCGGCAGCAGCGCAGCGCGGCAAAATCCAATGCTGTCGAGAGCGTTGGATGCTGCCGCGACGTCGCTGCGCTGCCATGTGAGAATTGAAGACCTTGGTGCAAGAAGGGGATATGTGCAAAAATGTAAAAAAAAAAAACTTGTACAGAAATGGGTTTTAAAATATGCGCTTTTCATATGGTGCAAATGTGGGATAAGTAGGGCTTATAGAAATTATTTTCTAAGCCCTACTTATCCCACATTTGCACCATATGAAAAGCGCAAATTTTAAAATCCATTTCTGTACAAGTCTTATTTTTTTACTTTTTTGCACATATCCCCTTCTTGCACCAAGGTCTTCAATTGAAAAGCGGCAAATACTGCTACAGACTGCTTATTCGGCCAAATGAAAATCTTGCCATTTATCGGTTGGAGGCATCTAATTAGCAAATATTACTGCATATTGAATAGTACAAGTACTGGTTATGTTTTCATTATGGAGGGTAAAATTGAAGAATTAATTTTATTAATAAAAGAAAAACCCGAATTATATGATATCAGCAAAGAAATTTATAGAAATTTATTAAGAAAAGAAAATATTTACTGCTGATAGGTATTGTTTCACAAATATATAACATATAGGTATAATAATAAATACAGTACAAAATAAATAGTTAAACACCCTCATGAACTTTAGCACGTTGCCATGGAACAAAAATATTCTTTTTAAATTTATACCGAATTAATAAAGCATCAACAGAGTATTTACCGCCAACACGTTGCAAAGTTTCAAAAAATGGTGTTTCGTGCTCAGATCTCTCATCATTTAAAGAAGCCATAAAATTGTTGTCTTCTCTGAGAAAATTGTGCAAACATAAACTAGCTAAAACTATTTTATCCGCCTTATCAGGGTGAACATGCATTTAATTTAAAAAGTCTAAATTTTGGACACAAAATTCCAAACGAATTTTCAACGACTCTTTGAGCTCTAGAGAGTCTATAATTAAATATTCTTTTATTTCCTAATAAATTTTTTCCTGGAAAATATTTTTTGGCAGGAAACGCTTCATCTCCTACTATTACATAGGGCATAGGTTCAGCTCCTTTAACTAATGGCCGATCAGCTGGCATGTTGAAGGTATTGCTCTCCAGAGCTTTTCCTATAATCGAATTTAAAAAAATGCCCCCATCAGAATTTTTCCCATTACCTCCCCACGTCAACGCCAATAAACTTGTAATTCGGTTCCACCAAAACCAACAAAACAATTGAAAACGACTTTTTATA